>JACVVK020000297.1:265000-275000 GCA_018292915.2 Batillaria attramentaria | reverse complement strand
TGCAAGTATATCACTCCATCAGCTGAGCTGTCCCTGATCGACTCAAATACAGGCAATACGTACTCTGCTCTCTCCAAGATCACACAAGATTTTTTTTTTTTTTTTTTTTAGCTGATTTGGACAGTGCAGTCTTTGTTCCTGAACACTTTCCTCCGCTGCTTAGTCGGAAAAACGCTCGCCCAAATGGCTGTCTCTACCAAGCGTAATCTCCCGCATTTACGGGCTAATTTTTGAAATTGGCCCAAAGATCCAACCGTTTTAGCGGCAAAGCTGCCAGATCAGAGGGAAAAACAATCCCCTAATTAGGGTAATTAACGCGCAAGACCTCACACGTGATGGATCCGCTGGCTGAGTCGCACCAGCCAATCAAAGGCAAGCCCTTGCAATGCCTCACGGGTAAAAGTGTGATACGCATGCGCAGTGAGATGAGATTGTGTTGTTAGGTGGAGGCAATCGTGGGTTATTTACGATGGTGGAACCGTGGTGACTGTCACAACAGAGGGTTTTGATTACGTCCCCGGACACAAGTTACTGTCAACGGTTTTCTCTTCTTCCGACATGAACGTTTCCTTGCTACACGGTCAGACTTTACATACCGCATGTAGACCATCCCATGGTGATGTACACGTCACAGAAAAAAATCCACTTAGCAATTCTGAGTGTTGTTGGAAAAAAAACAAAAAAAACCCAACAACCTCACGCTGGTGTGTTTTTGAAAGAAAAAGAAAACTGAAAGAGAAAAAGCTCATCTGTGCTATTAAGTTTACAACAGTCTTTCAAAGTGACAGCACATAAGAGAAATCAGATCTCTCTCTCTCTCTCTCTCTCTCCTTTTTGAGGGGAGGGGGCTGGGAGAGGGGGCGGAGGCGTTAAAAAAGCCACAAACATTATTTACGGTCCAAAAAGTGCAGCAAGTTTGCCTAAAAAAAATAAACCCGAATGACTCACAAGCACAACATTGGGCGAAGAATCTCAGCGGTTTCCCCCAATCCCTTTCTTCCCCAGGAAAAACAAACATGAAAGATTCATCAAAATTTCCGCGCAATTAACCCGCGCCGTTTCCAGTAGGCGAGTTTTCTTCGCTGCGACCCATGCACTTTGACAAAACATCTCTCACACACTTCTTGCATGTGCAACACAAGCCTAATCCCAACCAAGCACTGCTATACTCGTCACATAAAGTCAAGGAACATCTTGCAAATCCGGATGTGAAAGCGTCATAGTCTGCAAAACTGTCCAAATGAACCAGCCAAACTTCACAGTTGTGTTCGCAAGACGTCGGGCTACGCCGTCAAATTTGAAAAAGTTTGCTCGTGCACTTTATATATATACCCTGAAACAGCTTAATGGTTCAGCGAAAGTGTCCCAAATATTGATTTTAAAAAAACCCAACTCACTCCTCGGATAGTTTTTAAAACGAAAACAAAAATGGCGATAATTCTGCTTCTGGAAGATTGAAGCGTTGGCTTTGGATATTGCTCATTTGTGTACTTTTACACGCAGGCACGGGGGCGGGTGGGGGTGGGTGGGTGTTTGTTTAAAGAGCTTAAAGTTAGTTTGACTCCAATGAAGAGGTTGAAGTCTTCCGTTGTTCCTGACCAGTTACGATTTTTTTTTCAGACTGAAGGGGTGGGTGGGTGTAAGTTTTACGTCCTTTTCCACCACGTAAGGGTGATATCCAAGACGGGGCAATGAGAAAAAGGCCAGTACAAATATTTGACCCCAGCTGGGATTCGAACTCACGACCCGAGCATTGAGAGTCCAACGCTCTACCATTCGGCTCTCCCGGCTCCGCGCAGGCACGGGGGCACTGTTCGCGGTTTGTTCGGACTAAAAAAAAAAAAAAAAAAAAAACTCCCGTGTGACATAAGCCCTAGGGTTATGAGCAGCTGGGACAGCCGAATGCTAGAACGTCGGACTTCCAATGCTCGGGTCGTAAGTTCGAATCCCAGATCTTTGCCGTGCGGGCCTCTTTCTCGTTGCCCCGTCTTTGATATCACCCACACGTGGTGGAAAAGGAAATCAAACTCCCAAACCCCCACCAACCCAACGAATTGTGCGTGCTTCTGCAAGTGGTCCCCTGCTTGTTATGGTGAGTATACATCCCTCATAGTCATACAGTGACGCTCGGTTACTTTGTGGGCGACTTGTTCGCCACGTCTGTTTCGCTACGTCATTCTCGCTTTGAGGCGGTCAATCAAAGAAAATTATCACTTCATATTTCATCGATCAGGGCCGACTGTCTGCACCTGATCAGATTTGGCAGAGAGAGTTTGCGGAGATAACCAAATTTTGTAATTGATTTTCCTCTTCCTGCGGGCCTTGTTGCAACGGTGGCGGGTCCCGCGTCTTCTGGCCAGGCCTCTCCGTTCCTTGGCGACTGCCGCTAGAAATCGCTCTGTGTTTGCATGAGTGGGGGGCTGGGGTAGCTTTTGTCTCTTCACAAGTACCCATAGCCTACAGTACATAGCCCGGGAGGGTGGGGTGGGCGGGTGTTTGGGGGTTTAACGTCCTTTTCCACCACATAGGGTGATATCAAAGACGGGGCAACGATGAAAAAGCCAGCACAAATATTTGGACCCAGCCGGGATCGAACTCACGACCCGAGCATAGGAAGTCCAACGCTCTACCATTCGACCACCCCGGCTCCCCTCATAGGCCGGGAAGATGCAACTGTTTCATCATGCACGTAGTTTAACGATAGCATTTTTACCGTATGGCTTCAACGCCAGCGTTTATTGGATCATTGGGTCGCTTCGCCGTTTAAATGTGTTTACTTTACGATGTGTCCACGCGGACGGGCCGTTCCCACCGCCACCAACTCACGCTCACTACTGCAGGTTTACTACAGTAAAGTTTGACATGTTCTTTTCTCCTTTCCCCTCTTCTTCCTGTCCCCCCCCCCCCCCTTTTCCCCTAAGCCAATTTCTCCGCCATGTTTTTATGTAAACTGGCTCAGATGAGCACGTATATAAATTCTTACTTGTTGTGCTCTCTCACAATGCTATTTACTGTTTGACGGGATGCTTCAATGAATAATAAAAAAAAAAATGTTTAAACCAAGATTCGACTTTTGTATGCAGTAAGCTTTGGACGCTTTGCGCGGTGGCCATTCTCCGTGCAGATAACAACAACAACAACAACAACAACTGTGTATTGTGTAGGCGCGTTACCCAATTTCTTGAACTGGCTCGAAGCGCCGCGAAATGAACCTAACACGCACGTTCACGTGATTCACACGCATTCTCTCCAGCACTTGACACGTACACGTTACAATCGCGTGGTGCGAAGGGTCAGCTCAGTAGTTCAAGTTTCGGAATTTAGAACTGCATTTATTTTGCAAATTTTGTAGGTTGAATATTTCCAGAAAAGAAGGGGCAGCAATCCGGAGTACCCGGAGGGAACCTTCGGGTGAGAGGTTGACTGGTGTTTTGGCGTTTAACGTCCTTTTCCTTAACGTATGAGACAGCACCCCCGACGGTCGGCCTGAACGAACGGTGCCACATACAAGAAGGAAAAATTCTTTGCCCTGAGTGAGACTCGAACCCAACCTCTAGCATTGGTGGCGAAGTCCTAACCACTAGACCACCGACGCGAGCCGGGATAGCCGAAATGGTAAAGCGTTGGACATTCAATGCTTGGGTTATGAGTTCGAATCCCACCGGGGAGCCACACAGCTGTGCTGGCCTTTTTTTCGTTGTCCCGACTTAGCTATCACCCTCAGATTCTGGAAGATGGCGTTAAACTCGGAAGCAACCAGGAAGCCAGCCCAGGACATTATCGCAAAGGAAATGCTTTCATAATTTTTCTGCCCCTCCAAGCAAGACCTTAATGCGGCTAAAGCTACCATTCTTATGCTCACAGATCGTTCTGAGCTGTTTTCGTGGTATCTCGACACCTGGACAGTGACAGCATCTGTAATGCTGGCACTGAGCCCACAGAAGCGCCGGTACTCGATGACGCGGCGACCCCACAGAACGCTCCATCAGTGTAACAACTGTCGTAGAATTTGAATTTTCGACCGCTCGCGCAAAGAGTAAACAACATCGTATCGCATTAAGAGCTGTACTAATCACCAAGACAGGTGTTTCGAGCGCACTCGCGATCGACACTGTTTCAAAACGTAAGCTGGCTTAGCAAAGATGGAAACAGCCCATTAAGACACTGGCTTGAAAACTGGGCCCGAATGTAAAAGTCGAGATTAATTTAACCTAAGGCTACGGGCCTAACCGAGGCTAGGACAAAAGAAACCAAAAATTAAAATTATATTTAAAAAGGAGGCGAAGAAAGGAAGAAATAAATCCTTCTATAACGGCTTAGGCATCTTGCTGGAATGGACCCGCTTCCTGATTTAAAACAAAAAACAATAGAAAATGTTACCCTAGAGCTAGTTTAGTTCGAGGTTTGACTCTAACCCAGGGCTGAAATCCCTAACCTCGACTTCTACATGCGGAGCCTGGTTTTGAAGCTATGGGTAAAGCGGTGAGAATTTCAGTACCTGTCTGAGAAACTTCGAAGAAAACCAGTCCGCAGCAACAACCTAAAACATCACGCTGACTACGAGAGGGTCGTCGTTGTCCACCACACACCAAACAGATTGATATAACAGCAGAGACGCCGATCCCCTTTGGAAGGAGACTGGTATGGGTCCTAAGAACTCTTCACCCACTAAACCGTCTCCTGCCCCCCCCCCCCTCTCCCAGGCTCCCCCTCCCTTCCCGACACTCCCCACCCGTTCTATTATTGGCTATGTTTACTCGCTCGCTTGTCTAAACGTTGCATCGTCTTTTACGCCGGTAATGTTTTCGGCTCACTGACTGGAAAACGAACACTCGAAGATTTCTCTTCTTTTTTTTCTCTCGGGAACTTTTGAAGTAAAGGATACATCAGCTACGTAAAAAATGTGTTAGAGTTATTGTTCCGTTTGGCAGAAAGTTAAGCTCTGTGTGTGAGAGGGGGGGGGGGGGGGGGGAGGTGGGGGGGAGAGAGAGAGAGGGAGGGAGAGAGAGAGAGAGAGAGAGAGAGAGGAGAGAGAGAGATGGCAAACATTTCCAATCAATTTCGTGAACAATAAATACGTTTATTCTTTCTGTTGGGTTTTGACAGAGAGAGCGAGAGAGAGATGATGATGAAACGGTTTTTTTTTTTTTTATTCAGAGAGAGAGAGAGAGAGAGACAGACAGACAGACAGAGACAGACAGACAGAGACAGGCAGAGACAGACCGGGAGAGCATTACAAAAAGGCTTGCGCAAATTTTGAGCCTTTCGGGACTGGAACCCGAAACCCTTCGGAAGAGAGTCCGACTCCAATGGTCTCATAGTTATCACACATCCCACAGAGAGAGAGAGAGAGAGAGAGAGAGAGAGAGAGAGAGAGAGAGAGAGAGAGAGAGAGAGAGAGATTAAAATCGTCTCCATCTTATTGCGGAGTCTCGCGGGGATATCCCAGGGGCTGAGGGAGCGGACCAGACGATTAGCTGATCGTCCAAACGTGCTATAAGGATGTCAGGCCGCGGGGCAAAATGGGCCGGAAGTACGTGGTGCGCATGCGCAGTCACGCAAGTCATGATTTAGGACAAGCTGACGTCACCGCCTTCCAGAAGATGTTACATTCTTAGGCTACATGTGCAACACGTTGTATGGCAGAGATTTTGGATTAAAGGAAAACAAAAACAACAACAACAAACAACAAAACAACAACAAAACAACGGCCCCCCCCCCCCCCCAACAAAAAAAAACAAAACAAAAAAAAACCACACATACAAAAAAAGAAAAAAGAACACATACCAAAAAAAAAAAAAACCATGTCGAGAAATTGCACTGAAGAGAGTTAATAAACTGTTTCTGAGAACAGATAGCTGAATGACCATCAGCTAGACAGGGGGGGGGGGGGGGTGTTTGGGAGTTTAACGTCCTTTTCCACCACATACGGGTGATATCAAAGACGGGGAAGGGAAACAATGAAAAAGCCAGCACAAAAAATCTGGCCCCAGCCGGGATACGAACTCACGACCCGAGCATTAGAAGTCCAACGCTCTACCATTCGGCCACCCCGGTGTCGTAGAATATTTCGGAACCAGGATAAATCGGAACCGGTTCCCAAAAACCCTAGGATAATTCGGAACCATTCCCATTTATCCCGCACCTGGCGGCAGGATATTTGGGAACCACCTTCTTGACGCTTTCATATGATTTTCTGAGTTTCTAGACTCTTTCAAATCAGAGTTTACACTTTGTACATTTGTTATTTGTTATTCATTCAAAGTAGGCTGGCTTTCATGAGTTCATTTCTCTTCTTTAGCAGGACCTTCTGGGCGGTCAGGTAGGCCAGTTACTCGTTCATCTCGTTCATCTGAATCGAACCACTGGTGCATAGTGGCACCTGGTGCTGTTGTCCAGATAAAGTGCGCGCGGTGTAGGCTGGTAAACTTGTGTGGTTTGCGCTGGTCCACTGGTTTCTTCGACTCCTCTGCAGCGGCTTTTTGTTCCTCCACCATTACAGGAGACACATAGGGGAATCTATTCCAGGAGAGTTTGTCCTGGTCGGGTGAAGTGCCTTGGTGGTTCCCAAATATCCTGTCACTAGAGTCAGGAAAAATTGGAATGGTTCTGAAAAATCCAGCCACCAGGGCCAGGATAAATCGGAATGGTTCCCATTCATCCGGTTCCGAAATATCCTGTGACACCGGCTCCCCAAGCTGCTAGACAGAATATAGGCATTCATGCCCGAAAATAACTTCTATGTCCTTGACAAAGTTTTCAACAGAGAGTTATGCAAGTGAAAAAAACAAAAAAAAAACAAGTAAAGGCAATAATTAATGTTTCGACAGGCAAGTATGTCAGCAAGCAACTTTATATGAGGCAAGAAACTCGAGAGAAAACAAAAACGATCGTTCTGAGAAAGTAATGTCTTTTCAATACGCTAATGGATGTATAATCCGGAAGAAGGCTCGTATGAAAATGTTCTCTCTCTCTCACTCTCTCTCTCTCTCTCTCTAAAACGCATGTTAAACACGCGTCCTCTATCACAACTTTCAAACAGCTTTTCTTCAGATATCTTATGTCACACGAGGCTTAACCGTACCACAGTTTATTTTCGCCCCTTCCTACATGTATTGACGGCAACGGCAGGTATGGAAATTGGCTGTTTTACGCTAATTACCTCTACCATTGAAAATTAAAGTTTTCTTGATTCTCTCTCTCGCTCGCACGCACGCACGCACGCACGCACGCACGCACGCACGCACACGCAAACGCACACACACACACACACACACACACACACACACTCTCTCTCTCTCTCTCTCTGTTGAAATCGCTACCATGTAGCTAAAGACAATTTATATTCCAAGTTTACAATACTGATTGAAGTTCTATCTGGATGTAAGGGATCATTAAAATTACTAAACCCCGAAACAATAATGCTCTGTATCAGGTTGTAGTTTAATTCGTGTGAACGCCTTGCCATTTTGTTGTTGTTGTTGGTTGTTGTTTGACTGCTTCTTATTTTTATATGTTATTCACTTTAGTAGAATGAAAGGTAGCAGAACAACTTGTTAGATAGGCTTTGAAAATGCCTGTTCTATCCTAAATAAAACGAATGATGCTGATGCTGATGCTGATCCTGATCATCATCATCATCTCTCTCTCTCTCTCTCTCTCTCTCTCTCTCTCTCTCTCTCTCTCTCTCTCTCTCTCTCTCTCATATAAACCCTAGGGAAAGTATCCGTGCGGACGCTGTCAGTGACTGACTGCACGACAAGGTAATGACTAGTCTTTAAAACACTCAGACACGAACAGAGCAACACGATATCATAATCCGTGGTCTAATCAATACGCTGACTATTACGTTGTCTGCACCCATACGGACAAAGGCAATTTGGGGACGTGGGCCACAGGAGTTGACAGTGTGTACAGAACATATCCCGTGGACTACAGAATCTATGACAACAGCTTTCGTGCCCCGTCGGTTGCAAAGGCCGTTACTGCGCACCCGTTCCACACATAGAGACTTGTTGTTCGCTGAGCATGAGCGGTACTGGCGTCCAAGGCCCATCTTTCGAAATATCTATGCTCACAGGTAATCTTTCCGATCTGTTGTAGTGGTATTTAGCTTCATACCGCTTATATACATTGGGAATTTTGAGAAGCCTCTCGGACGACGACCGGAGGGTTCGCGACGGTTGATAGGTGACGAGTGAAGTCACACATCGCAGCATAACAAGTGCTTCCTATGGATGTTCAACGGGCATTGTGCACACTCTGGTTACCGATGGATCCGGAGACAAGGTATCGTGGCAGTGAGGGTAAAACCTTCCCCCCAGTCTCCAGACGAACCTCTTTCTCTCTAACGCTGTCTCCTTCTACCTGGATTTACTGCCTCGCTGCTTCTGACTGTGTTCGATCTGTAGTCTGGAGACCCCCCCCCCCACCTCCCACACCCCCACCTCCCACAAGGACAAGACTGTGCCTTCTGTACTGTGAGCACTGTCTTCGCTACCTGTGGAGTTCTATTGTTCTCCTTTCTGTTTCCTGTGTTTGCCGGGATAGCGGAATGTTAGAGCGTTGGACTTTCAATGCTTGGGCCGTGAGTTCGATTCCCAGCTGGGGCCAAATATTTGTGCTGGCCTTAATTCTTTCTCGTTGCTCCGTCTTTGATGTTAAGCATACCTGGTGGAAGAGGACGTTAAACTTCTCAGACACCTACACTATCCAGCCTTCCTGTCTTTTTTTAATTCAACGACTTGCGTCTCTGCATGAATCTCCTGAACCCTGACCGAATCCCTAAAAACTGAACTTTTTCAAGCAGTCTACACGTGTAGCATTTGGCCAAGTGTTCTTCCCCACGTTCGGAACATGCGTGTATCCTCAGTACATGAGTATAGAGCGTTGGACTTTGCTTATGAGGTCGAATCTCGGCTCGGAACCAAAGATAAGACACGACACGAACCGACACGAACCGACACGACACGACGCGACGCGAAAAAATTAACACACAACTTTGTAACAAGATGCAGCTCTGATGAACGTTTTGAGGTTTAACCGTTTTCTGTCCACCGTGAAAGTGATTTCGGGGGCACTGGGGAAAGCCTGTACAACATTAGGCTTTGTCGGTATTCGAACCGTTGAACTTCAGATCTCGAGTGCGATGATCAACCGGTTAAGCCAACTGACTCCTGTCGTCACCACGTTCAGTATCAAGCTGTGTCCTGTGTCCTCGGCTCTTTCCAATCCTAAAGTTCGCTCACAGCAAAGATTCCTCGAGCAAAGGAGCGCAGTTTCGATCTGTGGCAGCCATTTTAATCAGCAGTGGTTGTCGGCGGTTGCCCCGCGGAATGCAAATTGTCGCCCTTGGGTCGCGCTGGCTTCTGGATGTTCCCGGGAGAGGGCGCAGCCTGTCACTCACGTTCAGTGCGAGGTGAGACGAGACCGTCTGCTGGACGACCGTTAGGTGAGGAACGTCCACTGGGATTATCCCCCCTGTTAAAGTCCACCACGATAGCTCTGTGAGTGTACTAGATCTACCGTTATCTGCAATAAGGACAAAGCGCCATAGGTTTGAAGGGCGCTTAGCCCCTTTTTCCTAACAAAGATACACGGTGACCTTCAAGTCAAGATGTTGAAATTGCTCTACTACTGCACCTGAAGGCTGTCGCGTTTCTCTTGTTTTCTCTAACTTGTCATGACGCACAAGGCATTTAGTCTTGACGTATCCAATCCTTTTTTATTCTGCACGATAAATTTATATACTGCATTCATTTATCGAATTTCATCCGCCCGGTACACTTTGCATTTCGCGTATAAATTGACGTGACGTTTTTGTGGCAGCCGGTGGACTTTCAGTCTAGGTGGCTATAACGTGATATCATCTTTTGATCTTCAGTTTGAACTCGCGCTTAAAAGTTCACCACTCGCAGGCCCCTATTCTCCCCCTCCTCTTACCCGAAACACACACACACACACACACACACACACACACACACACACACAGAGAGAGAGA
>JACVVK020000297.1:227500-260000 GCA_018292915.2 Batillaria attramentaria | reverse complement strand
ACGATTTTGCAACTCTCTCTCTCTCTCTCTCTCTCTCTCTCTCTCTCTCTCTCTCTCTCTCTCTCTCTCGTGTGACAACTTAGGCGTGCAGAAACACAAAACACATGCAGCTGCACCATTAGCAAATTTTACGACTGAATGAAACCATACCTGTTTTATCTTTCCGGCCGGATCTGCGCTTATTTTGTGGTGCTCTCTCTCTCTCTCTCTCTCTGCAGTTTGCCCTAAGAAATAACTTGATTAGAAGACATTTCTCCAAAAATCCTGCCCCCCGCAGAAAAACCCAAACCCACTGTCATTATGCCTGACAGCGTTTGTCAAATTAGAAAGGATTCGGAAAGCGATTACTCTACGATTTTGCTAGAATTTTCATTTGCTCCCTCTCCCCCCCCCCCCCCCCCCGCCCCTTTCCGCCCCCGCGGAAGACCCCCCCCCCCCCCCCCCAAAAAAAAAAAAACAGAGAAAGAAATCAGAATGGTTCTCCTGTCGCGTTTTTGACATTATCACCCCTTCCAGTCCGGATCAGTTTTTGACCTGTTTGACTGACAAAACAGGCAAATAATGAAAGAATTTTCTTTGTGAAGAATAGGCGAGACCGGCTGCCAATGCGAGACTGTGTGTGTGTGTGTGTGTGTGTGTGTGTGTGTGTGTGTGTGTGTGTGTGTGTGTGTGTGTGTGTGTGTTAGTGCGTGTGCGCGCGCGTCGTGCGTGCGTGGGTGCATGTGTGTGTGTGTGTGTGTGTGTGTGTGTTTGTGTGTGTTTGTGTGTTTGTGTGTGTGTGTGTGTGTGTGTGTGTGTGTGTGTGTGTGTGTGTGTGTGTGTGTGTGTGTGTGTGTGTGAGGGGGGGATGCGTACGTACGTACGTGTGTGTGTGTGTGTGTGTGTGTGTGTGTGTGTGTGTGTGTGTGTGTGTGCCGTGTGTGTGCCGTGTGTGTGTGTGTGTGTGTGTGTGTGAACAGCCGCTGGAAGGCCATACACCCAAACAGCCTATTAGTTTCTCACCCTCGAATGGCGAGTTCTTCCTCTGTTGAGACGCTCTCTCTTTGAGAGGCCCATGAAGGCAACAAGCGGAAAACAGCCTTTCCCAACCCAGCAGCCATCCTCACTAAATCACTTGGAGCCGGGCGATAAAGAGCGAGAAGCGGTCGCTACGCTAAATACACAGGACTCATCCATCAACACCAACTACGACCAACACAATGCAATCGACCCTAATAAACACACGGGCCTCTCACAATAAGGGGCACCATTTATGCGCCGAAGGTGTGAATGGTCAAGTCAAGTCAAGTCGTTTATTTTTTACCCTCGAGGTGCATTGAAGAAACCAAAAAAGTGATCGCAACATCCAGATGGAGCACCATTTGATTCGCAAAAATGAGCTAGAGCTTCAAAAGTGGCACCTTCCCCCAACAACCCTCCCCCCTCCCCTACCCCACTTTTTCACAATCAGCTCGTACCTGGCAGTTTTGATCAGGAGCAGGAGGGTTAGGGCGGGTGGGTGTTTGGGGGCTTAACGTCCTTTTCCACCACATACGGGTGATATCAAAGACGGGGCAACGATGAAAAAGCCAGCACAAATATTTGGCCCCAAATAGTAAAACACAGATATGCCACTGAACGATACAGTCATGCAGTGTCTGGGAACTTGGACAAATTTACAAATGATTGGCTTCCCTATAGAAGGTTAGTATTGTAACTTTCATGTTCATAGTGATTTAACCACATCTTGTTTAGGAAGGCAGGCATACTCTGTGTGTGTGTGTGTGTGTGTGTGTGTGTGTGTGTGTGTGTGTGTGTGTGTGTGTGTGTGTGTTGGCGCATGCATTGTACAATAAGTATATATATTTTTATTTTTTTTGACAAGAGCAGTGCTGCCACTGTCTCTACTAAGGCTGAAATGTCCATGCCTGTTTGCCTTCACCTTGTTTGTAAATGTCCTTTCATACCAAAAACAGAATAAAATATATATATATATTTGGCCCCAACCGGGATACGAACTCACGACCCGAGCATTAGAAGCCCAACGCTCTACCATTCGACCACCCCGGCTCCCCAGGAGCTGGAGAGACAATATATATCTTCGTCCGCATGAATATGCACAGACTGAGATCTCTCTATAGCGTTTGCTCCAAGAACATGCAGCACAATTACCACTAAATTCTTCACACTGCCAAGAACATGCAGCACAATTACCACTAAATTCTTCACACTGCCATGGCTGACTCACAATCTTCACTTTCAACTTCACTGATTATTGCACCGTCTTTGTTCATAGCCCCCACCCCCACCCCCCTCCTTGTTACTTTGTTGTTTTTTTTATTTCTGAGCGCGCTGTGCACATAAGGTGTTAATTTTATTTCTTTCCCCGCGCTGACTCTAGACGTAACAACCCATCTGGAAAATCCGCGGAGACAGACTAAAGGTGTAAGGAGTATTCTGCTATCGCGTCCTCCCACGCCCAGCGCTGCAGTTATTTTGACGAGTGGCTTACGATGTGAAGCAGAATACAACACTAACAGCTTCCGAAACAATTTGCCGGAGAAAACTAACGAATACAACCGAATGGAATGGCAGGAAATAAAATAAAGAGAGAAATAAAAAGAGAGGGAGAGGTTTGCTGAAGAAGTCTGTGCATTCACCTAAAAAACTGTTTGGGTTTTGGGTGTGTGTGTGTGTGTGTGTGTGTGTGTGTGTGTGTGTGTGTGTGTGTGTGTGTGTGTGTGCTTTTTTTTCTTTTTGGTTTGATTGTTTGTTTGTTTTTGTTTTTGGGGATGGGGGTTGTTGTCGGGGGAGGGGGGTTGTTGTCGGTTTTTGTTTGTTTGTTTGTTTGTTTGTGTTTTGTTGTTGTTGTTGTTGTTTGTTGTGTGTTTGTGGTTTTTGTTGATGTTGGTTTTTTTGTTTGGGTTGTTTTTTGTTGTTGTTTTTTGTTGTTGTTGTTTTGTTTGTTTTTTTTGTTGTTTTTTTTTTTGGGGGGGGGGGTGTTAGCTGCAAGGCAAAATACTTTACGTGATGGGTTCAGCATCACCAAGAACAATCGCAAACCTGATAGCACTCGTAACTGTTTGGTTCTTGGGACGACTCAGCGACACTGCGTGGCTGTAGATGAATAACGTTAGTTTCATGAGTGAGATCTGTAAAAGTGTCCTGGGTGTAGAATGTCGTCTGGACGCGGCAGGAAATTCGTCTCGATCTATACCTTTAAAAAAAAACAACTTAGGAGTTTTAAAACTTTAAAAAAAGATTTCATGCTCATCTTCTACTGAACTTTCCCCGCCCCCACTTCATGTTCCTCGACCTACTCCCCTCAATGTGTAGGATTTTGTTGTTGTTGCTGTTGCTGCTGCTGCTGCTGCTCATTTTGTTGCTGTTGTCGATGTTGATTCTGTTGCTACTACTGCTGCTGCAACTAATGTGGTGGTGGTGGTGGTGGTGGTGGTGGTAACGGTCGTGGTTGGTTTGGTTCGTCGGGTTGGTTGGTTTGTTTTGTAATCCTGAAGTGCACCGCAGTCATACTGACTTGCAACCAAAGTATATCCCATACTGCAAGAGGGCCAGATAACACAAACCTACCTGTAACGCTACCTTCAAACACATGATCACACAAAACACATGTACAGTCACATACCATCGTCAGAATCAATGCCTCTCGATCGTATGTCAAGAACGCTGACTATTCCCGAGCCCGTTTGGTTATGATTAGTGGCCAGCCTACGTTCCCTGTGTGTAAACGAGCAAACGCCACCGTGATGGTGCTAACAATATATATACAGAGGGATTTTTTTTTTGTTCTGTAGCACTGAGGCAGACTCGAGTGGCCCCATATGTCAAGCCCCGGCATCTTCATCAAGGGAAAGAGGAGTCATAAAAACACCTTAACAGCTTCCCTTTCCTCTTTGTTTAAGGCTTTGCACCGCGTATGCCCAAAACATTCCGCTACCGTTAACAAACGTAAGGGCGTCTAATAATTCATGCTTAATTGACTCCCTAACCGAAGCTAACGACATCAATGGTTCATTTAAACCTTGCAGTGAATCTGAGAAAGGTATGGTACTCAATGCCGTGATGTATTTGTAGTGATCACAACTTTGACATTTGGGCATGTGGCAACGAAGTAAACGTAATTCCGTTTAATAATTCATGCTTAATTGCCTCCCTAACCGATGTCATTGACATCAATGGTTCATTTAAACCTTGTAGTGAAACTGAGAAAGGTATGGTACTCAATGGCGTGATGTATTTGTAGTGATCACAACTTTGACATTTGGGCATGTGGCAACGCGGAACTAAACGTAACTTGATTCCGTTTAATATACCATGCTCAAATGCCTCCCCAACCGATGTCAATGACATGACTGGTTCATTTAAACCTTGTAGTGAAACCGCAAAAGGTAGTACTTCATGCCGTGATTTATTTGTAGTGATCGCAACTATGACATGTGGGCAGGTGAGAACGAAGTAAACGTAATTCCGTTTGATAATTCATGATTAATTGCCTCCCTGAAGAAAAGGGATCAAGACTCGTAAGAAGACGAACAAAACAACTAAAACTTTCGATTTTTTGTAAATTCTCTCGACTGAAAGCTGAACTTTTCCCCCAAGAAAAGGACCGATTTTACAACATTCCAAGCAGGTTTTGGTCAAACGTCTCAGTTCTCGAACAAAATTTAGCATCAGTTACTGAGAATTTTTGTTTTTCCCTATTTCCTATACTTTTCTTAAAGCCTCTGTTGGAACCGCACGCCGCTTTGTCAAATCCGGGCATCATCTGATCACCATCACCATCATGATCGATGCAGATGCAAGCGCTGTTTAACTGTAAGCCTAAATACAGCTACTACAAGCCGAGGAAAAGACCGGAATTCACCTCAAGAGCAAGATTTCCCTAAGGGCATACAGAATTCCTTACTGACACCTAAAGTGTGTCCAAGCAGCCTGATCGGACGTTAATTCAGTCCAGCCAACGAACGCATGACGGGAAGTCAGTGAAAGATTCCCACAATCCCCACCGCGTCACTACCCAGCATTCCTTCGCTTGATCACGTGGCCTGTCCGAGGAGCGAATCAATGCTTGGAACGCCATCTTTATGGAGCTGACCTCGCTGACTTGGTGAGTGTGATGTGTTTTACGGGCAGGGAGAGAGCGGCGGGCTTTCTTCGCGTTGTCGGTAACGGTATCACTAACGCCGTGTCACAGGTGTGAAAGAGGAAAGAGTTTCACATGGTGTAATGGCCCTGGCACGGCATCATGGCAGCTTGGTTACTGACTGGATTCGGAACCATTCAAGACCTTCTGCTGGGTCACTGCACTTAGATGAATGATCACTGTAGCACCAGAAGCAGGAAGGACTGATTCAGTTCAGTTCGCCATTCACAAAGTTGTTAAACCTTGATGTGCATGGAGTGCCAGGATGGAGTGCTTTTTGTCACTACTGGTGACGCTGAGGGTGTCGTTTGTCCCTTATGTTTGTTTGTTTGTTTGTTTGACTGTTTGTTCCGGCGTTGCAAGTTTTGAATAGAGCAGCAGCATAATCGGCAGCACTGAGAAAGGTCGGTTTTGCTAACTGTACTCCAGCCTCAAATAAAACCGTTGTCTGCAAGTCGAAACTGATGTCAGTCTAGACGGCCCCTCTTGAACTGGCCAGGATGCGCTGCGCGATGAGCGGTTACGTTCCCTTCATGACTTCAAAGATGATCATGGTAATTGATGATCACTTACTGCAAACCCGCCAATTGGCTCACTCACAACCATTCATCCCACTTAGAGAGGAGAACTAACACTGCACATTGCCTGCATGCACAGGCCGAGAAAGATTCCGAAACTTACGGCTCTTCCGCGTTGTAATGGGATCTAAAACCTTACAGCACCTGCACAGACCAAGATCTTCAAGAGACAGCTCGAGAAACCCAGAAACTGTCTAACCATCTCCCTCTGACTTTCTGACATCTTCAAGACAGGCAACAGATGCAGAGACTGACCACTTCAGTCTCAGCAACGGACGAAAAAGGCCAGAAACCCGTCAAGAACCCCTAAGGAACCGACCACAGAGAGAGGAACGGACAACAACGCCAGATCAGCACAGCACAGCAGGCGCATCGCACACAACCGTATTATCAACACCATCACCGTTACAACAAGCCACCCCGCCCCCCGATACCGGGGCTTCTGCCACTTATCGCGTGGCTATCCCCTGCACGGCGCTTGTTTAACGATGCCTCGGTTAAATACTGCGGAGGTAGCGCCGTCTAATGGGGCGTGATTTGGCCGGTGCTGATAAGCCGCGGGGGACAAGCGTATCGAACATCTTCAACAGGGCGTCAGTGTGCAGCAGGCAGCAGGCAGGCTTCTTGTAAAACAGGGGTGAGATGGTGTTGTAGATTCTAGCTAGGTCGGTTCCGCTTAAGGCCGTTCTTAACCGGGCAGACTTTTGGTTCGCGAACTAGGTTCGGAGAGTACGGCGAACTAGGTTCGCGCACGTTGTTTCTTAACCGACCAAATACTTGTGTGGAAACCCTGGTTCGAAAGGTTCGGCGAACTAGGTTCGAGGACTGCATAGCGTGTCGTGGGAACCCTCGCGATCCTTTTGCCGATCCTGCGCTCTGATTGGTTGCTCGGGGAGAGCTGTTGTGCGCATGTACAAACTTGAGGAAAATGGCGGACGGCATCGCGGCTATCGACTCACTTCACATTTCCCTCTCTTGCGCTCTTTTCCTCTTATCTCCTCTTTCTCGGCTTCCAAGAGTTCACTCAAAACGATAACTACCGCAAATGCCTGGTCGTCTCGACCTACGAAGGCGGCCATTTTGGTTGTTTACGATTGTCTCAACTTCCGAGTCCGCCTTGTTCGGGCGATGACGTATGCATATCATTAACGGTCGGTTAAGAAAGAGAACTAGTCCGGCCGAACCTCTGGAACTATGTACGTGTGTGCGCTTGCCCTGTTCGTATACAATACACAGTTCGCCGAACAAGTTCGCCAGACTGGTGGTTCGCCCGGTTAAGAACGGCCTTTAGTCCTCACACTGCTCAGTTTCGAGTTACTATATAGTTCATAACAATGCTCATGATAGGTCAGATTCTCCTGTTTTGTTAAAATGCTCATAACAGGTCAGATTCTCCTGTTTTGTTAAAATGCTCATAACAGGTCAGATTCTCCTGTTTTGTTAAAATGCTCATAACAGGTCAGATTCTACTGTTTTGTTAAAATGCTCATAACAGGTCAGATTCTCCTGTTTTGTTAAAATGCTCATAACAGGTCAGATTCTCCTGTTTTGTAAAAATGCTCATAACAGGTCAGATTCTCCTAATTGTAAAAATGCTCATAACAGGTCAAATTCTCCTATTTTGTAAAAATGCTCATAACAGGTCAAATTCTCCTATTTTGTAAAAATGCTCAGAACAGGTCAGATTCTTCTATTTTGTAAAATGCTCATAACAGGTCAAATTCTCCTAATTGTAAAAATGCTCATAACAGGTCAAATTCTCCTATTTTGTAAAAATGCTCATACAGGTCAGATTCTCCTGGCAAACCACCATCCCCCGCCCACTGTCAGCTCCTATTCAGTATGAATCTTAAATCTCGAGACAGCCATATCAAAGTCAGCCCACCCCATGCTTGTAACACCTCAGCTGTGTTGTACAGTATTCCCACGTCCTCATTATTTTTTTTCCTTGTCCGTGCCGGCGCCATCCTTAACAAAACAACAACTACAACAACAACAGGCGTTTTAAAGGCATTCAGTGATTTACGCCGCACAAATTCCGCTCGTCAAACTGCATGCTTTGTTGTCAGGCTGACTTCCATCATGAGCCTCAGCTAAGCGTCAGCACACCAGAAACTTCTTCTTCTTCTTCTTCTGCGTTCCCTTTTCTGGACTCCGCCTCAGATGACTGACTAGGTTTGTAGTCTTTATAAAACCAGTGGTCTTCAGGAGGTCCGTTTTGGTGCCCCAGAGTTTCTCTGCCAGTGTGTGTCCATTCGGCCAGTGTTGTGTCCTTGCTTCTTTGAAAAGGGGGGCAGGACTGCAGGATGGGTTTGAGGGGCTGTTCCGCACAGACAGTCTGGTGAGTGTGACAGCCCAAGGCGGCACAGGTGGACACGCAGTCTGCAGTGTCCATTTCGTAGACGGAAGATTAGATGGTGATCTGTTCATAACGCGGGAGCATCTGGTCGTCAGATGGGGGATTGTGTTGTGCTGTCCAGATTGTCTTGTACTGATGTTTTACCACACACGCACAAGAAACCGAATTAAACATGCACGGGGTCGTTAGGCGGATCAGCCTAGTTCGGCAGAAAATATCTGAATGTTCTTTGGTCGCTTACGAAAGAAGAAAAATGCGTGGGCTTACTTTAGAAATAAATTCTGCTGATTGCGTAACTTCAGAAAAAAGTCTGTGTGTATTATTAAACAACACTGGCTTCAGAGTCCTGACAAGCGAGAAAATTAAGCCTTCCTCTAGTCTTGAAGATTACATATATATATCTTCGGCTTGAAGAAAAAAATTAATCTAGGAAATAAATTCTACAAATTCCTTTAACTTCAGCAAGAAAGAGCCTGCATGTTCTTTGGTGTCTTTAAAAAAAGTGCGTGCTTACGTTAGAAAAAACAAGAAAGTTCGGCCAAAAATAGGCAGTGTGTATTTTCACACAGCAAGGACTTGGGAGGACAGATTTTCCACACATTTCACCAGTTTAAAAAAACTAAGCCTTGATGTATGGAAGATGTCTATATCTAAGTTCCTTGGACCCTTTTGGGCTTACTTCAGGGAAAAAACATCTACTAGTGCCCACATTTCAGGAAAAGGTCAATGCGTACAAAGTTTTACCAAAATTTGGCCTGAGAGAGTAGATTTGTTTTGAAGATTTATACTGGTCGGAAAAAACAAGTTATTTATTTAAGTCTAGACTGGAAGAAATGGTCTATAATGTTAGTTGGTCTTTTAAACTTGAAAAACGTCGTGGATTTACTGCAGAGAATACGTTCCGCTAATTAAATCAGTCAGTTCAAACAAAAATAGCCAAAATGTACTTTCAGACAACATTGGCTTTAGACGACAAAAGTTCCATGGTTTTCCAGCAGCCTACGTCCGAGCTCCTTTGGGCAGCCAGTTTTTCTTCCAGGTGTTGTAATATAAGATTTTGAGATTGTGAGGTCGTCCCACGGTTTACGATCACGAAATGAAAAAAAAAAGAGAACTATTTCATAGCTAGCTCATAATACAGAGATTTCACGAAGACTTCGGCCAAACAATGACATATCGCAGGACAGCTGTCTACGTTCTGTGAAGGCGGTATGCACCTTCTCTCGCAGACTGTCACGATTTTCCTTCAGGTCTTCGTTACGAGCCCTACAAACTATACAGGCCACAGGCACAGAAACCTGGTGAGCTCAGCCGTCTGGGTATGAAGATAGAACACGTCAGTACGGGAGATACGCGAAGGAAAACATTCTACAGGATTCTCGCCGCGAGAGGCTGAGACAGTCTGGATACCTGGATGGGCGGATTCCTATAGTAGTATTATTATATGACATACTCCTTGGACTATCTTTGTGCAAGGGGGTGAGGCAGTAATGAAATAAAGCGACCTCATTCTATGAAAACAATCTCATTTTAGGCTGAGATTCTATGTTCTGTATATAATGTATGACGTCTGCTTTTATTTTGCGTCACTAATGTATGGCACACGGCTTCGCCGTTAAAACCAAACAGCCCATAATATTTACGATTTCAGACATGCAGATTTACATAGTGCATTTTTTAGACGGCCAAATTTTACAGTCAACGACTTCAAAAGATGGGTGACGCGCATGTGCAAAGCATACTCAAAATTAAGCCGTAGCGGTTTTCTAAACACTACATTGAAAACAACAACAACAGAACACGATATTTCAACCGCAATAAAACGCGGCAAGGGTCAGGAATTATGATTCAGGGTTAGGTTACTTGCGGAATTGTCTTGTCTTTTTGTTTTGTTTTGTTTACAGCCTCGTTTTGACCGTCTCGAGAACGAGCTCTATCTAAACAGGCACATCTACCCTGCATCTGCACTGTATCTAAATCCGCCTTTCCCGGCGTACCTCGCCCCCCCCCCCCCCCCCCCCCGCGTCACTTCCTGTGACGAATGCCCGTTACCAAGCCGCGGGGCCATCATCATTGTTGCCTGGGCAAAAACGAAAGAGCGAGAAATTCTTGACGCGCAGTTCCTAAGAACATTACCGCGAAGTCAGGGCTGGGAAAAAGGTGTCAGAGGTATGCACTACACCTGTGCTGGTCCTTCCAACCGCCTGTTTTTCCTGCGTGTCAATACTTCATCCAGGTTGTAGCTTTTCCTGTTCTACCTGAGTGGCTCTTCTGACAGGGGAGAAGGGATGGTTGGGGGAGGGGGTGGGGGGGGGCGTCACACACACACACACACACACACACACACACACACACACACACACACACACACACACACACACACACACAATCGATTTTTCTAGTCGATAAAAGTTCGTTTTTTGGTAAAACTGAGCGGGTCAATAAAAATGAACAGAATAGGACCAAGTAAATATCCATGATGATGATGATGAGGATGATGATGAGGAGGAAGAGTAGTAGTAGTAGTAGTTAAATGTACACGGAAATTAGGTAAGGTGTCACAGATCTCTCTCTCTCTCTCTCTCTCTCTCTCTCTCACACACACACACACACACACACACACACACACACACACACACTGACACACACACACGCCTAACAATGTCACTCGGAGAACCAAATGATTTCCTGCCGTGGCAAAAATACTTGACCAGATAATTAGATAAGGAACTTGAAACAGATCCAAAGCACAAAAGATCCCAAACGACAACCTGAAAAAGAATAGGCGCTACTTACTTATGCGCAATGCTACACCAATCTAATCAGCGTAGTCAGCATACGGGAGCTAATGTAGCTTTTCTGACTCGCAGCAGAGAAGAGCCGATTCCAAAGGGAGGCAATTCGAGGTACGGGACCCGAGATTCCCATCGCGCAGATCTAAGTTGTCACGGGACGATGTATGCGGACAGGCGTTGTCATGGTTACGTGACAGTCCTGGCACATTGAAGACAGTGTTGTCTCCCTTGCGGCTCGGTTATCGGACCTGCGTGGGCCGGTAGGTGGCAGGGCGTGTCGTCCCTCATCTCAATTAACGGCGAAATGTTCACACCTCGCCATGAGAGGCAGCAAATAATAGGCGACTGCACGAGCACGACACACTGGGCACGATTGTACGTATAATGGGTGTATGAGTTCATCTTTGGGTCCCTCTGTGTGTGTGTGTGTGTGTGTGTGTGTGTGTGTGTGTGTGTGTGTGTGTGTGTGAGAGAGAGAGAGAGAGAGAGAGAGAGAGAGAGAGAGAGAGAACGAACGAACGAACGAAACTTTATTTTACAAGGATAAAAGATTAGGTACGCAGACCTGTCTTACATCTTGTCCTTGCTAGGCTACTGATATATATACAAAGTAAGCAAAGTAAGCTCTAACTAGGTACAGCATACACATACACAGAGAGAGAGAGAGAGAGGTTGGGCCTTTTTCATTACAGATGGCGCATCAAAGACGGCGCGACAAGAAAAAGGCCAGCATGAATATTTGGCCCCAGTCGGGATTCGAACTCACGACTCGAGCATTGAAAAACCAACGCTCTACCGCTCGGCTATCCCGGCTTCCCGTGAAAGACAGACAGACAACCTAAGGGGCAGCTATCCAAAGTGAGCAATCCAGCCGAACACCATTCAATCCAGACAGACTTCAGTGTACTTCACCGTGGTGGACGATTTGGCAAAAGAGAGTGAATTCATCAATTCCATGAAAATTCAGACAATCATGACGAAACAAGAAACGTCAGAAGTCAGCACAGATTGACTGAGCTGCTCTGTTCACTGGTAAGACATAACTTTTTTCTTTGTCAAGTTTATCCTTTCAGGACGTTTAGGTTGCTTCCTCCCGAGAGAAGCACGTCACCGCAGTGCAGCGCCACCCACCAACCTATGAATTTACGGATCTTGCTTGGAAGGGGGTGGGGGGGGGGGAGTGAAAGCCTCAGGACCTGGAGAGAAGCCCCCGAATTGCAGCCTGGAAGCCAGAAAATTCATTATCAGCCGGAGTCGAACCCATGCTCCACCGTGATAGCGATGACGGCCGTTCAGGAGCGCGTCTGCTATAATCGGACGCGTTGGCTACTGAGTCGCTGCCACTTCAATATCAGTCCACAGGGCTAGTGACTCTTCTCAGACAGCACCTACTGGGCACACACACACACACACACACACACACACACACACACACACACACACACACACACACACCTCAACGGGCTCCACGACATAAAACCTCCACCACCACCACCAGCAATCTCCAGAAGAAAAAATGGATTCTGCCCAAAGTACCCCCGAGCGTGAAAGACTCGCAGCTACAGTAACTGAACAGCCCAGCTGAACACTGTTCAATCCAGACAGACTGCTGGGACAGCCGCAGCTGAGTTTTGCTTCAATGTGTTGGTCAGCACACAGAGACGATTACACAGTCAAGAGGAAACGGGCAACGTCAGGAGCCGGTACAAAACTGACCGAGCTGTTCCGGTCAGCCATCGAACAGGATCTCCCGACCCTCAACCCCAGAGCGATGGTGGTTCCTCAACACCTGTTGGCCTGCAATTGTGTGCCAAATCACACAGACAGACACCTCAACCACAAGCTCAGCGACGCTAAGCTCCAGCACCACCAGCACCACCACCACCAGGGTCCAGAAGAAAAGAGATTCTGCCCAAGAACGGCCGGGGCGTCAAAGACTGGCAGGATCAAAGTCTTGCAGGACCACAGCCTGAGGCCAAACGCTGCCCTGTGTGAGTGAGTTGGTTAGCCTGTTGATGCGGGAAATAGCGTTGGGAGGCGACCCGAGCCAGCAATTCCATTACCGGCACAAAGACAGCCGTGATTGGCGCACAGACGGCGAGGAGCTGTCCTGTTTTTTTTGCCTCCACCTCCCCCCTCCCCCACTCTCCTCCCTATTCCAGCATAAAAATCATTTCTTGTCGATTAAAAGTTGTGGTTCAAGGGCTTCTGTTCCGTCTTTCTGTGGGCCCCCTCCCTCCGGCCCCTTCTTCTTGTCACCACTCCGGAAATTGTCTGAACGAAATTGGGTTACTAAAATGGTGGTAGCATTGTAGGTTTTCGCGGATACCATGGTTGAGTCCTCTGTACAGTTAGACTTGACTGCGTTGTTTAATGAAAGGATATTATTATTTTTTCCTTCCACAAGGTGGCCATCACTGAACATAATTTAATTTGAGTATGCTTGATTTTAACACTTCCCTTGATATTACAATTAAGTATTAAAAGCCCTGAAATCACAAAACCAACAAACAGGCAAACAGTTTCATTTTACACACACACACACACACACACACACACACACCATCCCCCCTCCCCCCCCCCACACACACACACCCGCCTGAAAACAAACAACAACAAAACCAGACACACTTTGTCATTTTCTACACCACAATAACATAAATTGGAGCAAAATGTCTATTCTATAGCAGAATTGTTACTACATGCTTTGGAAGCCGACTGTCGTCTCTGTCCTTTGAAGACTGTTCCCCTCCCCCACCCTCCACTCCCCGGGATCCGTAGTAGAGCGCACGTGATACCAGTAAACGTAAGAACAACATCAACAGTTTTATCAACAGCAAGCAACAAGAGATACGCTGTCCGCTAGTCATCAATATAATTTCGCCGTTGCGTGTCGTTCACGTTTAAAACTTGTTTTCCTAAAGGCCGGAAAAGCCAGCGCTAGAATGTCTGCTTTTGATACGAGTGCCCGCAAGCAAGAGTAAAATAATATTTTTAAAAAGTAGAATAAAAAAAAAGACAAAATGCCAGTGCAAACAAGAGCATGGGTCCACAAAATGTACAGCGCGAAAGGGAGTACAGATGCTTATTCTCCGTCCTCAGTGCCACAACACACTCAGTCTCGAACGGTGACACTTTGGTTGCTGAGCGGTGGAGGTGTTGCGTGGTTCGTTATTTGCGGGTTTAACGTCCTTTTCCGGCACAGAAGGGCGATAACAAAGACGGGGCAACAACGAAAAAGCCAGCACAATCTGTCTTCTCCCAGCCGGGAATCGAACTCGCGACCCGAGTACTGAAAGTCCAACGCTTCACCAGCTTGGCTATCCGGGTTACCATCGATGGTGGCATAAATTCGTCTGTACGGAGAATGGCGTCCCATTTAACTCAGTTAATACTGAGTACGTTTGGCGTTTTGCACCAGTGGCCTCACTAAAAAAAAAAAAAAAAAAAATTAATTCATGCCTGCATGGATTTAAATTTAAGTGGGAGTGTTGCACGTTGATTATACTCGTGTTTGCTGCAATACGTGCCGCTAAGGAACAGTTAATCTTGCCTGGGCCAATATGTAAAACTCAAGGTTAATTTAACCCACGGCTACGGGCCTAACCCAGACTAGGACAAAAGAAACCCCAAAACAAAATTAAGTAATAAAGGAAGCGAAGAAAGACACAAAAAAAATCCTTCTATAACGGCATAGGCACCTTGCTGGAATGAACCCGCTTCCTGGTTTAAAACAAAAAACCAGAAAATTTAACCCTAAAGCTAATTTAGTTCGAGGTTAAACTCTAACCCTGGGCTAAACTCCCTAACACCGACTTTTACATGCGGGCGCTGAAAGTCCAACGCTTCACCAGCTTGGCTATCCGGGTTATCATCGATGGTGGCGTCAATTCGTCTGTACGGAGAATGGCGTCCCATTTAACTCAATTAATACCGAGTACGTTTGGCGTTGTGCACCAGTGGCCTCACTAAGAAAAAAATCAAAATTAATTCATGCCTGCATGGATCTAAATCTAAGTGGGAGTGTCGCACTTTGATTATACTCGTGCTTGCTGCAATAAGTGCCGTTAAGGAACCGTTCATCTTGCCTGATTTTGTGCATACAGAGCCAAAACCGAAAATTTGATTCAAAACGTGGGATACTCGGGCGCGGTACGACGTGCGTGAAAGCTCGCCGCATACACAAGTTGCATCTTTACGATATTCGCACGTTTCATAACTCAGAACTGTGCTAGCCTAACCTGTGCAGTGCACCCAATATGCACGTGAATCTTTGCAATGGACGCGTGACTGTATAAAAACGGGCTATTGACGGCTGTAGACTCTGGCTTCTCGTGGAGAGACAAAAGAGGGAGAAACAGGGAAAACAAAGTAAAGGTGGCCGGGCCACCCACACACAGTCCCGGGAGGACACAAGAGTAATCTGACCCTCATAATCGACAAAACAAGGCACAGCGGCGGATAGACGCAGGCGAAAAGATCTACATCGGTGTGGACATGCTCAGATAAGTAAGGCTCGCTGCAGCGTATTAGCAAACGAGAAAAACAATTGACTGTGTCAAAGCGCCAGCCAACATGGCAGCGTAGCGTCAGACTCATTTCTACGCATGCGCCGTCATCTGCATACCCATCCGGGATATTTGCTGGCCTTGAAAGCGGAGAAGACAGCTCCAATAGGCTTCACATTAGCGCGGAGAGAAGCAAGCCGAGTGAACTCGGCGAGCAGAAGTGGCGTTGCGTGATCGAGGTGCGTTCAGGTGGTCCGTTACACGTAAATGTTTCTCGAGTGTCACTGGTGAGCGAGTAGTTCGAATCTTTTTGCTTAGATCGCCCTGGGTATAAGCTCAGCTCGGCCACAAAAAGGTGAATCACGAAAAATCAAATTTCAGTCATGTGTTTGTGCCGTTTGGATTGTTCTCGCTGACAATATCAATTTATTGTTTGTTCGTCTCGGGGTGTCAAAGACGAATTTGCCTACGTGGGACAATAAAGTTAAGTGATGGAATCCCACATCAGGAAGACAAACTCGAAAAAACATTTTTGAGGAAATTTAAAACAACAACAGATTTGGGGGGGGGGGGAAACAAGTTTAGTGATTTTGAGATTTCTTTTCTTTTTCCAGGGTTTTTTAACAATTAATACAACCCCCAAAATTTTCTTATTCTTTTTGTTTTATTCCACACGGGTTAGCTAGGCTGATTTGAATACTACCGACATCATTAAACTGACGCTAAGAAACCATAGTGTTTATTGTCGTTATGTCCTCGCTTGGCCGACACCAGCCGAGCGGTAGAGCATTGGATTTTCGTTCACCCCTCCCTCCCCCTCTCGGGTCGTGAGTTCAATTCTTCACTGGGGCCAAATATTTGTGTTGCCCCATCTTTGATATCACCCATATGTGGTGAAAAAGGACGTTAAACCTCAAACAACCTATACCTTCTTTTTGTGTCAAGTTTTATTCCTTTCAGGAAGTTCGGGTTGCTTCCTCGCGAGAGAAGCGCGTCGCCGCGGTGCAGCGCCATCCACCAACCTAAACATTTACGAATCTTGCAGGGAGATGAAAGCCTGAGGACCTGGAGAGAGGCCCCCAGTGAGCAGCCCGGTGGAGGCAGTGGCACTTACTTGGAAGGCATGCAACAATCTCAGCATTTAGCAACTTCACCAACCACATACAGAGCCAAAACTGTAATACCACACACGATAAAAACAAACTCAGCTATCGCTCTAACAGACGACAAAAGTGGTCAAGATGGAATCGACTGTATGCAAATGGGTCTCCCCCTCCCCCGCCCCTTCCCCCCTCCCACCGGAGGATCGCCTGGTCATTATTTCACAAAACACCGCGCACTCGGCACGCAACGTATCGAGGGGTCTGTGATCAGCGGTCGCAACGGATCGGTGGCCGCCCGCGACACACGCAATACGTCGCTGCCATTGTTGGCCACGTCCATCTGACGATCTGTGGAGACAGCCGGGAGTCATACGCGGCAGAGTGTGAATTGGTTGGATGGTCACTGTTTCCGGGTTACCACTGCAACCGTCTGGAACTCACTGCCTGCTAGCGTGAGACAGCAACCTACTGTATTTCAAGCCAGAACTTAAAACTTATGTTTCAGCGTGCCTTCCACTGATTTGTCTGTTCAGCATTCATTATCGTTGGCATCTTTGTGTACACAGTCCTATGATGTTAACGTTGTTCCGTGTTAAAGCTGGATTTATAGACTCTTGTTCTTTATGCATTATGCTGTTGTCTTCTGATTATTTTGTTTCCTTGCAACTGCCGCTTGTACTTTTTCTGATATCCTCCATACCCCCAAAAGGGGCCGGCTACAGGATTAAAATATCTTGTATCTTGTATCTTGATTCGTTCCGTATGTAACCTTGTTACCTGCTGTGTTCTATGTGCGTGTGAGTGTTTGTGTGAATGCGCAATGAGTTGATGTATTTTCAAGAATTGCGCTGTATCGATGTGATTTATTATTCTTATTTTTTATGGTTGGTTTGTCGGCATGGCTGGTAGGTTGATTCTTAATAATATTATTATTAATAATAATAATAATAAGGAGTATTCTTTTTATCATTTATATTCTTTCGTTCGTTCGTTCGTTCGTTTGTACGTTGACGTGTTGCGGGTTCCATGTCCGTAAGCACAAGCTAAAGGTGACATCAAAGGCATGGCAACAAGGAAAACCAGACAAAATTGAATCAAACGAACGAAGTGTGGCTGCCATTTCCAAAACTGGTTCCGCTTCGATGACTGTCAATGTCAAAATGTTGGACGCTACCGTTTGCTGTAACATTTCTTAGTGAAATCATTAAATTTCATGGGGTTCGTTTGCAAGGTGAAATTTTTTTGTGGACTATTACAAAGGGCGCAATTGTACATAACATCAGAAGAAAGAGAAGTGAAACAGAGAAAAACGCACCTCAAAGACCGATTTGTCATTCAGTGCTTCGGCATGATAAATACGCCTGCATAAGGGCGGGCGGGCCCAGGAGTATCAAGCGGTAGAGCGATGGGCTCTCAGTGTTCGGGCCGTGAGTCCGATTCCCGGATGAGGGCCAAATAGTTGTGCTGGCCTTTTTCTTGTTGCCCCACCTTTGATATCACGTATAATATGTGGCGGAAGAAGACGTTAAACGCTTAAACAACCACCAGCTATCATGAGAACATTTGTCGGTACATAATTGTTTTTAAAAAAAATTGTTTATATAGCAGATGCGTAATAATTCACAAGGAGAAATGGCATGACAATTCTGGTGTGTGTGTGTGTGTGTGTGTGTGTGTGTGTGTGTGTGTGTGTGTGTGTGTGTGTGTGTGTGTGTGTGTGTGTGCTCACACACGCATATACAACGCACACATGCACACGCACGCGCGCGCGCGCATGCGTTGTGTATGCGTGTGTGAGTACTATATAATAGATACCTTCTTGCTGGGAGCTTTCAGTGGTTTCTTTGTGGCATCCAGGTAAGTAAATACAGCGGTTACCTTTTCCAGCTGTGTCAAAACATGTATCGGGTTCCAAGCATAACTCGCAACTCGCGGTGAAAGCGGAAAAAGTCGTAAACGCTTCCAAAAAAAAAAAAAAAAAATACTGACGGTTAACAGTTGCAGACTCAAATCAAACGCTATGTAGGAAGTCACTGCGAAATGGTAATTGAATTTTGTATAGGGGGGTTGATTTTGATTCTTACTTCTGCTCGCTGCGTGCGTGCGTGTGTGTGTGTGTGTGTGTGTGTGTGTGTGTGTGTGTGTGTGTGTGTGTGTGTGTGTGTGTGTGTGTGTGTGTGTGTGTGTGTGTGTGATTGAGAGAGACAGACAGACAGAGAAACTATAAGGTAAATGATTTGACAAAAATACTATCGCTTTTAATCAGTCGACAATCAGTAAGATCACAAATAAGATTTAATTTTATAAAATCTGTTCTTAAAGGGGATACAGAGAGAGAACGAGAGAGAGAGAGAGAGAGAGAAATGACGTGGATGTTTGGCTTTGTGTGCTGCTCACTGACGTTCTCTTTGTAAACAGGTATGGAGGCAGAACGAGGCATTGAAACCATTACTGCTCCTCTGCTGAGTCATGCATGTTGTTTTTTGCAGATTGTCCTTGACGTGTATCGATTGTACACATTGTGGTTGTCATTGTACACAGCACTGACAAAACCAGCGAAAATAAGTAAGGAAACTCAAGCCAGAAACTTGAAAAACAGTCAGAAAACAAAAACACAAAAAGCCACCCCAAAAAATTTAAACGCAAGATTACAACTTCTACTCAAAAACGAGAGAGAGAGAAAAAAAAAGAGAAAGCTTTAAACGAAAAGCAATTAAGCAGCTCCCGTCACAGATATGTATTTATGTATGACAGCCACTTCACCGCTCCATTGATCAGCATCTACGTAACCTTCCCGCCACCAAAAACACGAAGCAGCAAAAGCTCCCTCGCACTCGAGGAGGAAACCCAGAAATCCCATCTCCTCTCTCTTTTGTAGCCTTGTTTATTTGCACGCTCTTCAACAAGGAGCGTGTTTTCACCCTCAGTCCCCAAATAACCCCTCGGGGTGGCATGAAAACCCCCTTAATTCAATAAAGGGGGCGGCCCCATCCTGCCTCTTACGAGAGCATTTCGCGCCTGCGACAAGGAAGGGCTGTGCCATCTTCAGTGTTTTCAGGGGAGGGGGGGGGGACCTTGAAATGAGTAGGGAGGAGGTGTGGAGAGTAAAATGCGTCAGGTATAATTATGGGTCGTTTTTTTTCTTTTCTTTTTAAAAGACAGAAAAGTTAACACATTTATGGCTTATTTTGAAGATCAAGAGTCAACTAGCAGAGTGAGTGAGTGAGTTTTTAGGGCTTAAAGCCGCGCAAGCCACAAAGACTAATTGTCAACTAGCAGGTTTTTTGTGTGTATTGTATTGTATTGTGTGCAGAATGGTATGGTATGGTATGGTATGGTATGGTATGGTATGGTATGGGTAGGGCAGGGCAGGTCACGGCAGGGCATTGCATTGCATTGTGTGCAGAGTATGGTATGGTATGGTATGGTATGGTATGGTATGGTATGGTATGGTATGGTATGGTATGGTATGGTATGGTATGGCAGGGCAGGGCAGGTCACGGCAGGGCATGTCATTGTATCGTATCGTATCGTATCGTATCGTATCGTATTTTGTGCAGAGTGGTATGGTCTGGTATGGTATGGTATGGTATGGTATGGTATGGTATTGTATTGTATTGTATTGTATTGTATTGTATTGTATTGTATTGTATTGTATTGTATTGTATTGTATTGCATTGCATTGCATTGCATTGTATTGTACTGCATTGCATTTCATTGTATCCAGTTCTACGACATTTGCACGTTTCATACCCTAGAAGTGACTACGCCTGCGCGCTGTCTCTACCCTGTGCTGTACAGCAAAAAGCACGTGATTCTCTGCGATGGACGCTTGACTGGTAACGTTCTGTTTTGTCGTGTGGCGTGACACAACACATTGACATCGTATAACTTACATGTATTTCTCTCTGGATCTTAAGATCCACTTTATCCAGTTTGCGCTGGAGGGGATGCGCTCCTGGACCCTCGTCCGACGCCTTCTGTCTATTTTACGGGATCATGCTTGTCTCTGTGGATCCAGTTTGAATGGCAATCCTACAGAAAATGACGAATTAAGAACAAATTAAGGAGCCGTACGCTTCTTTAGAAAAAGGATACAGTTGGGCGACAGGAAGCCACAGGACAAGTTAAGACATTGTCTTGTACGTTACTAATCAAATTTACAAGAACCAAAGAAGCATGTTTCGTGTCGTGTCCTTCAAGCTGTGTGGGTGTAAATGTCGTGGGGATTTTTGTGGTTTGCTCAGAGGTGAGACGTAAAATACAATAACTGGACCGGTGGAATCGTCATTTCATTGCTCAGTCATCAAAACTAAGCGTGTAGTTCCCAAAACATCATCATTTTTACGTCATTTGTTAAGAACCCGCAGCTTAGATGCATAGCTAACGCCAAGGAAAAGTCACAGTTAGGAAATAAATATTTCATTTTCATGCAGCAGTGGTACTGGGAAAGTCAACCTTAATTCTGGTTACGATTTCAAGGTACGTGAATGGTTGAGAGTTCAGGAAATAGTAATGATTATGAGCGTATTGATTCTCTTAATCTTACCATGATGATTATTCCGTTGCTCTTGCAAAACTTAGGCGAAAGGAAACCGACACGTGAATGCAGTTAAATTTGTGGAGCTTCTGAAGTTTATTACTGTCACTACTTAATCCGAAGTGACAATGGAAGGATCTCCATCCACGCATGCACTACTCTCATCTCATTTGTATACCCCCCCCCCCCCCCAACTCCCTCCCCCCCCCCCCTCCCACTGCCCCTATCCATTATCACTTGTAGTCCTCCTCCCCCGCAATCCTCCGCAAAGCTTAATCCGCCGGAAAGGGACCCTCCCACACATGTTTTGTCAGAAAGCTGAAGTCTGTTGTTGCACCATTTGCTGTCCGTCGATTACAGAATAAGTCCTGTCATCTTTAGACACAATTTTCTTCATTGTTCAGGCTCTGTTCCTGGGTATTGAAGTGTCTGATAACAATGACGTCACACAACTGTCCGATAACAATGACGTCATACAACCGTCTGATAACACTGACACCATACGTCTGTCTCATACCAATGACGTCATACGACTGTCCGATATCAATGACGTCATACAACTGTCTGAAAACAATACCGTCACACAACCGTGTGATAACAACGTCATATAAGGACTGTAGAGGACGGGTTCAAAGGCAGATTTTCTTGTTATTAAATTGTGGTCCTCTTCATAATCAATAGGCCGCCAGAAAGAGTTTTGCTTTGAAGTCAGTGTGAGAGTGTGGCGGAGACTAGTGCTAACATTAAGGACAAGAGCTCTCTCTCTCTCTCTCTCTCTCTCTCTCACACACACACACACACACACACACACACACACACACACACACACACACACACATACATAAGCAAAGCAAAGCAAAACCTGCTACCTGCGAATACAAGTCACACATAACATTTTTTTTTTTCAAGCAGCAAGTGATCTGCGCCCTTTCTACTGTTCATGTCTCAGCATGCAGATATCTCTCTCTCTCTCTCTCTCTCTCTCTCTCTCTGTGGACGACCCCTGTCGTTGTCCCTCCTGTCTCGGTGAATACAGCGGGGACCCAAAGTTTAGATAAAATCTCAATCACGGAGGGGTGTGTCAACAGGTTGGAACAGCCTCGCTGGCTGTGCCGTTCTCCGAACAAATTAACGTTCCGCCGATCCGACGTTTTCTTAATCGACCCAGCTGGCTGCTCAAATCGGATCGCCAACCCCCCGAAATCATTAAACCCGGCAAAAAGTGGGGACTGTGCAAACACGAGTGGCTTGCCCCTGATGGTGAAGCTATCGTCTAATTGATAAACCTTCCTCTAATTTCATGATGTGTTCGTTTTAATTCTGACCGTCCCGGCCATCTCTTTCCCCGCGCTACCCCCGTCATGAAGACGATCCAAATCTTTTTAAACTCTGTCTCTCTCTTTCTCTTACCCTGTGAAAGTTCTTCTTCTGCAAGAACTCCCTCCCCCCTCTTTCCCTTGAAGTGTGATCTCAGAGATGACTTAGTTTTGAGAAAAGGAGCAGACAACTGGATTCAGGAAAGGGCAGACAACCGAATCTCGAGTTGAAGGAGGGTGTTGTGAAGATGCTGTGTTTTGCCAGGACCCGGATGCGCACGCACGCTCGCGTATGGATCGCAAGTCTCTCCGGCGGAGAGCTGTCGTGCGAAATCATTTTAACGTCCACAAGTAGCACTCGGGAACCAACGGCGTTTAAATCTCCATTAGCGGGCCCCGGCCACTGCACGACTAACAAGGTTTCCGGCGCCACTACTGCACTTTCTACTACACAGGAGTAGCGGTGGGGCGGGGGGAGCCGAGCGTCTTGCTGGAGATCCGAGTCAGTCATGAGTCAGATCTGGAGAATGGTCAACTGACGGTACTCAGTCACAGCGTCTGCCCCTGGCCGTCAGCGAGCGTAGTGTTGCGACTTAGATCCCGCGAGTGCAGGTACATGCAGTGCGCGGAAAAGAATTTTTCTTTCTCGTACGTGGCACCGTTCATTCGGGCCGACCGTCGGGGATTCTCTCCGGGCACTCCGGCTTTCTCCCCCTCTGCTTTGGAAATGTTCAACCCACAAAATTTAAATATAAATGCAATTCTAAAATTCCGAAACTTAAATTGCTGAGCTGGCCCTTCGCACAACGTGATTGTAACGTGTTCATGTCCAGTGTGTGAGAGAATGCGTGTGATTCACGTGAGCGTGCGTGTTGGGTTTAGCTCGCGGCGCTTTGAGCCAAATATTTGGGATAACGCGCCTATATTAATGCGATTATTATTATTATTATTATTATGTGTTATGAGTGGTTCAAGTCAGGGGATTTGGTCTAGTGGTTAGTGGGTCCGACTTCGGATCATGCGCGGCTGGTTCGAATCCCCGGTGGGCAGGAATTTGGTGGGATTTTTTCCTTACCAGATCGGGTCAAATTACGTACAGACTCGTTTACGATGCATGTCTCGCCTTTGTGTACACACGCACGCACAACATCAGGTGTGGACGTTATAAATCCCATTCTAAACGGGAGGGACCGCGGAATGGAAAACAGTTAACCAGCAATACAGCAATAATGATAAAAAAAATGATGACCGTGGTCGTCAGAAAGGAAGAAGAAGAAGAAGAGAATTCCTGAGATATCGTCTAGAAATTAGTCTCCTCCATCAACACCCCAAATCGCCCCATCCAACCATCTCCCCCTTCCCATCATAGCCCCTACCCGGGGTAAAACCACCGATTTCAACCATAATCATAAAAAAACAGTTCCAGGTACATGTAGCTTACGCCCATCCTCCATTTTTAGACTTGAAAAGCAAATTCACTTTCTCAGAACAATAGTCACTTTTACGACACTAGTGGTCGATTTGTCGAGACCACTAGGTGGCTTGAGAACAATATTAAACGTGGTTTTGTTGTTGTTGTTGTTGTTGTTTTAATGTACAGAGTAAACCCATTCGTAACGGTTACTGTCGTTGTGCGGCAGGTACCCGGTAACCCGCTTTCTGATTCCCACACATTGAACGTCATTGATATTCTTGTACGATGTTCGCATATGTGCCTTAACACATTTCCAACAGGCAGTATGACTGCTATGCCACACAACGATTGTGCGTAATGTATCACAATGTCGTCACCCAAGGCATGATAAACAGACATAATATTCACCGCTGAACCGCAAAGGCATTAGATAAAACGCAAATTCAATTCAATTCAATTCAATTCAAAATACTTTATTGTCTGTTTAAGACAGACTCTAAAAACAGAAAATCTTCTTTGGACTCACCTGATGCTCTGTCACAGATAAGATAAAATACAGCCATTAAAGATCTTGGTATAAAACATAAAAACAATAAAATAGGGTTAAACGTTGAGGTCAAACAAAACTTCAGGACAATTTAAAACAAGTAATCATACATAATGTCAAACTCTAAAACTGGATCTTCTTGCACCCGCAATCAAGAGTGGGTGGGTGGCTGTTTGGAAGTTTAACGGTCCTTTTCCACCACATAAGGGTGATATCAAAGACGGAGCAACGAAAAAAAAGGCCAGCACAAATATTTGGCCTCAGCCGGCGGGATTCGAATTCACGACCCGAGCATTGAGAGTCCAACGCTCTACCATTCGGCCACCCCGGCTCCCCCGCAATGAAGAGCAAAATTCAATGTCAAAGTAATGATTTCATCCTTACGGACTACCTGCAAATAACTGACTTCTGCCATGACGACTGAATAAGAGACTGGTCTAATTTATATCGATTAAAACAATTAAGCTTGAAAACGTTCCCTCCGGCACCCAAAGCGTCGCATGATACCAGAGAAAACCCAACAGGCAAAGGTTGATCTTAAACCACTAAGCCCATGGACAATTATTTGCCCGTTAACGGCTTCACCCACTCGTTTGGTTAAGCCCCGCTGGCAAAGATAGCAAAGCCGCGATGTGTTTCATTTTTCTCCATGGCCTATAGATTTTTCATCAAAACCAAAATCAGTCAGGAAGAGAAATTTTTCAGTCCCTACAACGAAACGACATAATTATGCCTGCATATCTGATAAATGCGCCCACACTGTCTGTTTTTAAGAGCAGTCTTAACACGTTTTGGGGGATTTTGTTTGTTTGTTTGTTTTGTTGTTGTTGTTTTTTTGTTGGGTTTATTTGGGTTTTTTTTTTTTTTGTTTTTTTTTTGCAAAGCTTTCCTCTAATTTTCTGTGTAATAATCAGTTTCACCAATTTGTGTCTGTCTATCTTTGTAAAATGTGCGTGAGTGTCGGTGAGTGATCGGCGCATTGAGTTTATTTAAAGAAATGCGCCCTATAAAAAACCATTTATTATTGTTATCATTATGTTGATGATAAACTGAGATGGCATAATAATGTACTGAACACGTGACACAACTTTTTCTTCAATGCAAACTATAAAGCATTGTGAACCAAAGAAAGCAACAACAACAAAAACCCTGCACGATAATGGGTCTTAATGTCAAAATTAAAAGAAAAACAAACAAATAGATAAACAAGAATAAAAAAAACCCATCCTAAGCTGTTTACTTTAGAAGGCCGTCCGACTCGTTCAAAGCGCAAATTACTGAAAAAGGTAGCTAGCTGATAAGCAGAAATCACTGAAGAATCGTAGTAAGTAAGAGAACATTACTTTGTTTTATTTGGTTGGTTGGTTGGTTGGTTGGTTGGTTGGTGGTGGTGGTGGTGGTTGTTAATGGATCAGAAAAAAAAGTATCATTAGCAGAGAATACATGGCACACTATGCTAGGCAGCTTTTCCAGTTGAATTTGATGGTTTGTCTGTGTGAAGAGCCTCAATCGTAAAAGCTGTCGTATCTGCCGCTATCGCTGTTTTCTATCGGCTGAGAGGTGCAACTTACATGCAGTTCCCTTCACAACAAAAGGCGTCAGGAAGACAGCCACCTTCTGAAGACAAGCACCTGCTTTTCCTTCCTTAACAAAACCTAGAGAAGGAGAGAGAGAGAGAGAGCATCGCCAGCACGACTAACATGTGCAGAACACACGCAAACAATACACCTCTACCATCTTTTGCTAAAACGGCCCAAGCGCAGTGGACTTCTTAAGCCGTTAGGGCCTTTTTACCATCCGACGGTAAACCTCGCTTCCTATATTTCTGTAAGCATAACTCTAGACCGCACACCAATAACGATTGTGCTTCTGTCTTCTGCTAAAGTAGCTGTGCTTTCAATTAGCCAGAAAGCCCTCCAAAATCCGGCAATTTCCGATGCTCTCTGAGGATTTCGGCAGACAAAAACGCAACAAGCGCGTAATCTTGGCATTCTAGGGTGGAAAAAAAAACAAAAACCAAACCAAAAGCTCCTGTCTGAAGGTGAAAAACGCGTTTCGAAGATGATACTGGTGAACAGTTGGTGACTGAATAAGCTGTAGTATTTGAAGCTAAGAGTATTTACGGATAATTTCACAAAGGACTGTGGGTAGCGCGCGCGCGCGCGCACACACACACACACACACACACACACACACACACACACACACACACACGCCGCGAGAAGGCTCGTGTCAGCTGTTCATTGTGCTTTGATCATCTCATTTGCTCTGTAGGCAAAGGTAGGCTTCGCACATTGTCTGTAACGACTCCATGGCGGTCACAGGAGATTGACTTAGTCGATGATTCATAACCTGAACCCAACAAGAAGTATGTGTAAAAACAGCACAGAGAGGTCAAATGGGTGCGATTTCTAATCAATATTTGTACTGGAAGTTGGCGTAGAAAATCATCTGTAATGAGACTGAAATGAAAGGTTAAAAACAAAAGGAAAGAGTGTAACCGTTTTCATAGAAACACGACAAATCGATATCTTGCTCAGCGTTTTCGCTGAATGCTGATGTGGTTGTAGTTTTGCAGTCTAGATTTTGTTGTCAAACAAGTACCGCTGCTGCTTCATTCACAGAAGAAGAAAATGAAGAAGAAGAAAAAGAAAGAGAGAAAATTTGATACAGTTAAAGTTGCCAAGACGGACACCTGCATTCCCATTATTGGCAACGAACGACGCAATTTTCGAAAGTAGGCCTTCAAGACATTTCGGTAATTTTTGAAACTTGCAAGAATGAACTTGAAGCCGGAATCATACAACACACAGACAATATTTCTGATGACTAAATTTATATATTTATGTAACACCACATTTTCCAGAAGAGAACATTTTACAGCTTCGTTTGTTTGTTCCGTGTTCCGTTTATGTTGGGTTTGGTGTTGTTTTTTCTTTCGGTTTTTTTTTTTTTTTTTTGGCTTTCTTTTTTTTTTATCTCAAGCGCGGCCGCCTCGGACAGGTTCAACTGTAACAGCGTATTTTGCAGACAGAGTGACTTACCTTGCGACAGCAGCGCCAGAAACACTCCTTGTACACCGGACAGAACGAGCATGGCGGACACGTAACTCCTCATCCCCATGTCAGAAGCTAAAGTCACATGCACCACACAATAAACCGTCCGTCAGGTTACACAGTACTCTACTGTCCACGTCTTCACTACCAAGACTGCAGAAGCGTCGCTGCAACTTTCACTTCTGACCTTTTTTTTTTTTTATATCTCGAGCACTTCCGCTGAGCTGTCGTGAATCTTCGTTTGGACACGCCCCTTCTGTGTTCTCTCGGTGCAAAGCAGGGTTGTGTGTCAGTCGAGATTGTGACGTATTGATCTCAAGTGCAGAATGATCAGGCGGTTATCGGCTCTGTGTAAGAAAAAAAAAACCTACACCGTTTGTCCACGCCGAAGGATGCAAGACTGTGTTAAAAAAAAAAATAAAAAAAAATAAAAAAAAACGTTTCTCAAGGCGAGAGGATATGAGAAGTCCTGGCAAAGTCCTATATCCGTTGGCGAGCGAATACCTGACGAGCTTGAAAAACAAAACTCAGTTTTCTTGAGTACTAGAAGTCAGAAGCGGTCAGAAGCGGTCAGAAGCGGTTTGAACTCCTCGCTGTCAATTGTAATTCCTTGTGGTCCCGTTACACTACCAACAATGACGTTGGTTCATCAGTTGTCTGAACGCAGTAACTGTATCTCGGGGGGTCGGTACAGTCACTTGTTCACGCTTTTGTCGCATAAATTCTCACGTGCATCCCCATCCGCTACCCGGACCACGAGACACAAGTGACCGTTGAATGTACACGTGGAACACCCATAAACGCCGTCAGGCATCGGTGAACTTCGGCTGCGCGTGTGCTTGGCACTGTTCGCGTGACGGCTACAGCCGCTGGTTTCTGTGACAGGTCAGCAGTAGTGGAAGTTGGGACAGCGGTCACTGGGTGCTAATTACTCCGTTAATGACTCGGTCCTGCAAAATCGTGAAATAACGGATGGACTTTAAATAAGGGCAGAAATTGATCGAATCACGAATAACTGATACACGCTGTAGCCGCCAGCACAAGAAGAGGACGAGAAAGTCTGAGATACTGGAGACAATAATTATCAGACGCGGGTGAATGGCCGGTGGGTGTTTTGGAGTTTTGACGTCCTGTTCCACCACGTATGGGTGATATCAAGGACGGGGCAACGAGAAAATATCAGACGCGTTTAAATCAAACAGCGCAAAACTTTCTAGCACCGATCAACTTTGCTGATTAGTTCGTTCCCCAGACTCGCTACGGTTGACAAGTACTCGGTTCTGTTCTGAAAAGAAAGAGCATCTGCAGCAGACAGATTTTCCGTTTAAAAAGCTTTCGTTTATTCAACTGCTTTATGTGGAAGATCCTGGGCCCGCATGTAAAAGTCGAGGTTAGGGATTTTAGCCCAGGGTTAGAGTCTAACCTCGAACTAAACTAGCACTAGGGTTAAATTTTCTATTGGTTTTTTGTTTAACCAGGAAGCGGGTCCATTCCACCATGGTGCCTAAGCCGTTAGAGAAGGATTATTTTCTACCTTTCCTCGTTGCCTTTTTTATTTAATTTTGTTTTTGGGTTTCTTTTGTCCTAGTCTGGGTTAGACCCGTAGCCGTGGGTTAAATTAAGCTCGAGTTTTACATGCGGGCCCTGCTCATTAAATGGTTTATAAATACCTTCAGGCGAATAACGTTAACCAGATGAAGCTCTTATCTATCTGGTTTCTGGAAAGAAAAAAAAATTCTCAACAGAATGCGTTTCCCACCCTGAAGTCCTGAGACTTTTTGCCTCCTGTTTGTACTTACTCTGACAACGTTCGTGAACCTCTGCCGGCCTGGTGCCGCACCATTTAGTGTCAACCGAGCACAAAAAGAGAAAGGTGGGTTTACTGTAGACGTCTTCAGCAGGTCTTCCTGAGCCGTTCAGCAAATGCCTTGACAAACTGCTCCTCTTGAATAGGCCGTCACAGTCAGGTCCTTCCGCTGAGGAGAAGGTCACATCCGGGCATCAGATACGGATGTCCGCGCATGAAGGAAAGCGTGGGGCAATGCGCATGCAGCCTTGAAGAGGAATGTGAAGATCTAGATGAGGTCTGCTTGAACACAAGACACCGTAAGACAGCGCCTTCGACGAGGAATTAGAGAGGTCCTCTTGAACAAAACTGACCGTCGCTTGTCACCACAGCGGAAACTGGTCAAAGGCTGCTTCCCCTCCTGTATCATCCAGCAGACATATGTCCGGGCACTCTTCCTCCTAGGCGACTGCACTGACGTGGATGCTCTGCAAAAACAGAGGGAGAAACAGTGACACTAATTTTCCTCGAATCAGTTAGAACCTTACATTATCCGCTTATTGACTCTGGCGATAGCCAATTATCCCGCAAGAGCTGTTGAAACAACAGGTGCCTAGCACTTGCCAACTAAAGAAAATGCTCGGTCTGCGCATGCACGAGCAGCCTCAAGATGATGCCGATTTGTTAATGATGTAAGTGTCTTGTGTGCGGGCCAGGTGATGAAAACGAGGCTGAAGTGGAAGTGATGTAATTACCTGGCGCAACCCGTTACCTGTCTACAGGTAAACGCAGCCCACGTGTGTATAGCTGCTAGCTACTGGGCCGCAGTGGCCCACTCAACACTGCGTTATCAGACATAACACTCGTTTGCATGTTCTCACAATATACACTTGGCAGGTTCTCCTCCCTCCCCGTGTTAGTATCTGTGGCACTTACGATTAAGCGCTGGGAATTTTTATAGGTACGAACATAACTGTCCCTCATTGCCTAGGGTGAGTGGGGGATGGGTGTTCGCGAAGTTAAAGTCCTTTTCCACCACGTAACCTTATTGCCTAGGATAGAGTGAGTGGCTGATTGCCTAGGATTGAGTGAATGAATGATTGGCTGTTTTATGGTTTAACGTCCTTTTTCCAGCACGTAAGGATGATATCAAAGACTGGGCCACGAGGAAAAAGCCACCACAAATGTTCGGCTCTCAGCCGGGATTCGAACCCAGGACTCGAGCATTGACAGTCCGACGTTCTACCGTTTGACCATCCCGGCTCCCCGCCTAGAAATGAGTGAGTGTATTCAGGGTTTTAATTCCGGGCAAGCAAAAGAAACAATTTTGCAGCTCGTCCAAAGTTCAGTCTTCTGTCTAGTCCCTTAAAAAAAAAAAAAAAAAAAAACTTAACAAATTTTGTACCGCGCACGAGTATCCTACGGTTTTTGTTGTTGTTGTTGTAGTTGTTGTTGTTGTTTTTTGTTTCTGGCCCTGTATGCAGAAATCAGGCAAGATTAACGGTTCCTTGACGGCTCTTACTGCAGTAAACACGAGTATGATCAAAGTGCAACACTCCCACTCAACCAAATTTAGAAGCTCAAGACATAAAGTAATTGTGATTTTCTTTAGTGAGGCCACAAGGTGGTGCACAACCCTATACGTTTTTGGTAGGAATTGAGTTAAAAACAATGACATGTTCTCAGAGTGAGCGACTACACTGATTTAGGTTTAGGGCTTCGCACGCAAGAGGGACTATTTCGCGACCTGGTCAACTTTACTGATTTTGCTGCACAGGCTTGAGGTTTGAGGAGGAATAATCATAGCGTCTTCTGTTCACTTCTAGGGTGTCTGTTCACTTCTAGGGTGATTTCAAAGATGAGGGCACTGGAAAAACTCCGTACAAATTTTGGCCAGATCGGGATTCGAACCGTCGACCTTCTGAGCCCGGGTCAGACGCTCAACGGGTTGAGCCACTGGACCCCCCCCCCCGTCCGCCCCCTACCCCCCCCCCCCCACCGCCCACTCCACCCACACACACACACCCTTGTCTGCCTAATCTGTTTAAAACGTAAGCGAATCTCAAAAACAATAATTATGTGAAGTAATTTTTCTAGGACCTCTTACGTTTGTCCCTGAAGATGAAGATGAAGCAGGCCGACTTTGTTTTTATTGCGTTGGCACTTGATTCATGTGGTGGAAAAGGACGTTAAACCCCCAAACACCCACCCACTCTTTTCAAGAAACTCAAGGCTGTGGGACTTTATCGTCCCGTGGGAAAAACGCGTAAGCACCATGGATCTGTAAGGCGCTTACGTCTTTTCTTGAGTAGGGCTGTCCTCAGTTTTGAAGTCGCGGCTGTTATTCTCACGGCAGAGGTCGAGAAAAACCAGAGCTTGTGAGAACAAGAGATGAAAGCTATTAAGCCGCGATGTTTGTTTTGTTAAACCAGCTCGTGTTCTATGTAACAGGCACTGAGTGTCTCCGGGAAACACCTTCCACAATCATGCAGTTGCCTGTTACTGACAAATGTGCTCTTTGATGTTAGAGTGAGGCTTGAACTTAGACCAGCTCACTTAGGATGACGTGAGAACGGTGAGATCAAAGCACCCTTTTTAATTGAATAAACTTATCATTTGACCAAGTACACTCTAAATCCTTTGTCGCGGTTTTTTTTGTTTTTTTTTGGGGGGGGGGGGGGTTGGGGTTGTTTGTTTGTTGTTGTTGTTTTTTTTAGTGGAGCCGCCGGGACAGCCGAGTCAAGTTGGTAGAGCTTCGGACTGTCATAGCTGGGGTCATGAGTTCGAATCCCGGCCGTCCGTCTCCGACACACAAGTTTGCCCTAACTTCTTACTCATTGCGCTGTACATGTACTAGATTTGATGCCAGCTTTGCGTGGTGGAAGAGGGTGTTAACCAGGCACAGGCAACCAATCAAAGTCTGTCTTTCAAGGAGTACGGATATACTGAGTTCACAGACACATGGAGCGTCAAACTAAACTGACTTTGCTTTCCGCGTGCATCGATGTTGTTGTTCCGTCTTTGATATCACTGTTATGTGTTGGAAAGGGAAGTTAAACCTCGTCAAACAAGTAACCAAGCAGTTTTCTTTTCAGAAATGATTTTCACTACTTACCTTTTGCGTGGAGGAGCCTGTGTTTTAGCCTTGGCAGGGTGACTTCGACGGTCGAAATTCTCACAGGAAGGTCCTCACTGAATTGGTCAACACGCACTCAAAACTGTCATCCAGACAAAATAGTCAAAACTCGAGACACGGAAAATCCTTCAACTTTTCCTCTCACCGTCTGACGACACAAGCAGAGAGTCTACACTGGCGCAGGACCAGCTGTATAGATGAGACACAGGGGCAGATAAG